>OZ025240.1:90136460-90186460 GCA_964019155.1 Osedax fenrisi
CGATATCTCTGCCTTCACGAGGCGTACTGCGTCCATCCGAACCTGATGGGAAAAGAGAATTCCCCTCGGCAAGACCAGTCACGGGCCCAAGGCTCGGATGGACTGCCACCCCCCTACACACGGACACGTTTTTGCTGCCCGGACAAGTGACCTCAGCCTACTTGCTCCGGCTTCTACTGATCCGCGCTGGTGACATCGATACGAACCCAGGCCCCGCCTGCCACGCTTGCAACAAAACGCTCCGACCCTCACAGGTCTTCCTGACCTGCTCCAACCCCAACTGCGACACCGCCTCCCACAAGAAATAATGCTGCAGTGGTATTAAACGTGCCGCGCTAATGAGCGATACGTGGTTATGCATTGATTGCGGAGGTGATCAGCCGATCAGCCATCCCAATAGCCGTACTGCCCATAACGCTGTTGTCCTCGTTGGTCAAATCGTTAGTGTGTCGCCAGCCACTAATCTACAAGGCGGCCCGAAATGCTCCTGCCTGGTATGTGACCTCTCGACCCGGCCTTCGATATGTCCGCTCATCTGCGCAGGGTGCTTGCGCGAATGCCATAAGAGCTGCTCGAGTCTCTCAAGAACGGAACAGGAGATGTACATCTTGGCTGGTTCCTGGAGATGCGAGAACTGCTCGGTGAAGTGCCTCAACCCCGGTATCACCAGATATACATTTAATAAAACAGGCGCGGTGAGAATGGCGGATGTAAAGTTGCGGTCTTGCCTAAGCATCTTGCAGTGGAATGCAAATGGAATTAAGACAAAGATGGTTGAGCTAGAGGAGAAGGTTCGGCGATTTGAGATTGATATCATCATGATCCAGGAGTCGAAACTACGGTCTTTGGACAAGGATCCGAGGATCGCTGGGTATTCCACCGTTCGCAAGAGATGTGGGTATGGGAGGGGGTCTAGTCACCTTTATCAAGGAGGATATCCCTTTCATCGCAGTAAATCATTCTCATGGCCTATCCGACTCCAAACTCGAAGCGCTCATCATAGACCTCAATCCAGACACACTTCACCGCATGACTTGCGTCAACGTCTACAGGCCTCCTTCAAGGAGAGCGCATCAGGTCCAGGACTTCAGCACCTCTGAACTTCCAACGGCCCAGAACATCATCATAGGGGGTGATCTCAATGTGCACGCTAGTTCTTGGGATCAGTGGCAACCCGAAGACGAGATGGGCGCGAATCTAGAGGACTGGATGGCTGATAACGACTTCGGTATCGTAAACGATGGTTCTGCAATGAGAGTCAACGCCGGTACAGGCGGTCGAAGCGCACCAGACGTCACTATGGTCAACAATTGTTGGCTGGATACGGTAGAATGCATGGGCTCCGACCACCTCCCAATTATTATAACCGTGGACTGTCCCCTATCAACGATGAAACCACCCCCGATTACAGAACTTCGATGTAACTGGGCCAAAGCCGATTTCGAAGGTTTTTCTAGGGATGTCGAAGTCTCTGTTATGACCACCCCACTCCACATAGCCACAGCCTCATTAGATGCTAGGATGGTGTATCTGAACGAGGCCATGCTAAGTGCAGCAAAGGTGAACATCGGCAAGGTGAAGGCCACGACGAACGACAAGGAGTGGATGAACAGGAAGATAAGAGACGCAATAAGGACGCGCAACCACCTCAGAAGAGACATCGTGGTAAACATAAGGGAATGGGTCAGTACATGCCGAAAGGTTCAGCTACTCATTCGCACCAGCAAAGAGGACAGATGGCGGGAATTCATTTCCAGCGCCGACCTCAGCGCAAATCCCAATAAAAGCTGGTCGACTATCAAATTGCTGAGCGGAAAGTGCGCATCGAGCATAAGGAACGAGACGCTTATGCACAATGGCAAGAGCTAATCTACCAGCAAGGCAAAGGCCGATGCATTCATGCGGAGGTACGCAGCTGTTAGCCGGTTGACCATCCCCAAGCCGGAACGCCGAAAGAACACCGTGCGCCGCCTCCTGAACGCCCCATCCGTCGCTGAAGAGAGCTGCAAGATGTTTACGTTAACATAGCTCAAGTCTGTTGGAAGCATGAAGCCAAAAGGAGCCCCCGGCCGATATAGAATCGCTCCATGATTCATCCGTGCTCTCGGTCCTGAGGCACTCGACTTCCTGTTGTCCATCTACAATGACTCTTGGATCCTCGGCGTTAGCCCTTCACACTGGAGAGAGGCCCTCATTATCCCCCTTCTGAAGAAAGGAAAGCCGGCGAGTCAGATAGACTCTTTCCGCCCGTCTCACTCACGTCGTGCATCGCCAAGACCATGGAGAGGATGGTGGCGAATCGTCTAGCTATTCTAGCAGAGTCGAGCGGGTGGTGGAGCCCTGACCAAGCTGGCTTCCGATCTATGCGTTCATGTGAAGATCAAGTCCTACGTATGTCGCAGTCGATCAACAACGGATTCCAGACCCGACCCGCTTCACGGACGGTCCTTGCGTTGCTGGATTTCAGTAAAGCATTCGACACCGTTTGGCGCGACCGCCTGTATGAGATCCTTCTCGCGAAAGGCGTGCCGCGGATGATGGTCAGTTGGATCCGTGGCTTCCTGACGGACAGAAGAGCGAGAGTGAGGCTAGATGGAGTAAACGGGAGCAGCATGAAGCTCCAACAAGGAGTCCCTCAGGGATCGGTTCTCTCTCCTCTCCTCTTTCTCTTCTACATCAACGGGATTCGGGATACGGCACCGGAAGGAACGTTCATTAGCATGTACGCGGACGACATTGCGGTCTGGTCACAGCACACGGACAGAGTAATTGCTCAGGAGGCCGTCCAGAGAGCGGTAAACAACTTCGGTGCATGGAGCGAGGAGTACAGGTTGATGCTGAACCCGTCCAAATGCGAAGTGGCCTTCTTTTCCATAGACCCCGCAGAAGCGAACTGGCCCCATTCGATCGAGCTCAACGGCCAAGCCTTCGCATTTAACAGAACCCCCACCTTCCTGGGGTCATGTATAACCGGGCGCTTTCCTTTCGTCCTCAAGCGGAAGCTGTTAAGGCGAGAATGATGGGCTGCATACGGGTCATGGCGTCGCTAGCATCGAAGGAATGGGGCTGGAGCCGACATAGTCTCAGAACTATATACATGGCTACCATTCATAGCGTCCTCCACTTCTGTGGCGCAGCGTGGTAGCCCTGGTTAGCCAAATCCAACCTGCAGACCTTAGAACGAATCCAGAACCGCGGGCTCAGGTGTCTCACGGGCCAATTAGCTGACACCCCGCTAGAATGCCTAAGAAATGAGACCGAGTTAACATATTTTGCCACAACGGTGCGTAGGAACTGCCTGATCGCGTGGGAGAAGTCTTCAAGATTCCCCCAGACAACCCGAGGCGTTCCTTGTTTGCTTCCCCTGTAAAGCGCAGATGGAAGAATAGGAACAGCTTCAGTTGCATGGGCAAGGCCGAGTACGAAGAACTGGGTCTTGACGAGCTATTTCAGAAATGGCACCTCCCACCATGGAAATGGGACACTTCTCCGTTGTGGTCGGTCAGGACATCATTGGTGTGCGGCTCCTCGAAGAAGAACAGCATTGTGGAACTTCTGGCGGACGCGATTCGGTCCATAAACGACGCAGGAACCCTCGAAATGACTATCTACACAGATGTTCTGCAGTCGGCGGCATCGCTTTCGGAGGCAGTGCGGCGATCGTCACGGAGGGTCCTCCGACGAACCCCACGCTCATCGATTCTGTGTCAAAGAAGGGTAATCGCTGGACATCCTCGTGAGAGACCGAGGTCGCTGCCCTACTTTTGGCCACGGAATTCCTGGATGCGAGCGAACCTGTGGTTATGTCAATGATTTGCACGGACAGCCAGGCTGCGTTAAATGCGTTGAAAGGTTCCGAGAAGACCGATGACAAGGGCCTCGCCCAACTAAGAGCATGTATTGCAAGGCTCCGGTCCCCGGTCATTCTTCAATGGGTACCAGGTCACTGCGGGCTAGTGGGCAATGAATGGGCCGACAAAGCAGCAGGGAAGTCGGCGATCTCGACAGATGTGTCCTTGCCTAACATCGGTGGGATCTCCTTCCAATCGGCTAAGGCGCTCATCAAGCGCGAAATCGCCGATCCGCCCACCAGCCACCTAAGGACTAAAGCTGTCTTCGACGGACCTCGCAACTCTGACCCTCTTTCCAGACCCGTTGCTGTTCTCATTGCGCAGCTCCGCAGCGGTCACTGCCGCAAAATTGCAGCCTACAGAAGCGTCGTGGACGCAAACTCCTCGCCAACCTGCCCTTATTGCGAAGCGGACCCTGAAACTCTCGAGCACTGGATTCAGGAGTGTCCGGCGACGGCCGTAAAACGTATTCGTGTGTTTGGGGGGACGGCACCCCATCTATCAGTCTTGGTATCAAACCCAAGGGCTGTTATGGTGTTCGCACATGGACTTTGGTCCATGTGACGCCATCCTGCCGCCAACAACAACAACAACAACAAAGACGATAGGAGACGGAGGTTTCATGATCATATGCACGGATAGCCAAGCGGCGCTGTCTGCGATCAACGGCTTGTGCACGAGTGATGGAAAGGGTCTCGCGGTAGTCCGCAGCAACTTAGCTCATTCCAACAGGAGGATTCTCCTATAGTGGGTCCCTGACCATTGGTCGATCGGCAATGAATGGGCAGACGCCGCTGTAGGAGAAGCAGCAACAACCGTTACCCCCAACCTTATGCAGCATATGTATATAATATAATATAGTTAAATAATGAGTAAAAAAGGAAACCTTTAATAGCAATATGCTTTCGAGAAAGGATTCCACACAAAAATATATAAATATTAAATAACAAAAACAAAAGAAATATGTTAATAACATAACTATAATAATATATAATGAAATTAAATTACATAGTGAATCAAATAGCTCCAATCTCACGTGCGGAAAACATCTACTCACAACATGAACACATGGCATGCCCGAATGGCCTTTATCGGCTACATGTCTTCGTATATTATCCAAAAGGATTTTATTGGTATATAATATTTTCTATCATAGAAAACCGTAATAAGGAATAATTAACGGCCATGTGTACATGCTATGAATAGCGTTAAAATCATTTGAGACAAGAGTACTATAAGAAATAAGATGTAAATAAATAAAAATAAATATAGGTATAATCGAGCAATACAAAATAATAATAAATTTGAATAATATAATAATAGCATAATAAATAAATAATATCTTCAATATCAGGATAAGTCGTTCACTTGTTAAAGCCGGCTCCTGTCTCCAATAACTGTTTCTTAAAGCATAATATGCATGAAAATAGATTTATCATAATATATTTAATATTAATTAATAAATAATGCATGCCAAGTTAAAAAATTACAAAAATGTATAGTTTATTCATAATATGAGTTTAAAAGTGCTATTTTGTCATATTTTTCAAAATCGAAATAAATAAACAAAAATTACTGTGACGTCATAGTGGGACAGTTTATGATTATTGACAGATGAATTATTTTAAAAATAAATAAAAGTTTAAAATAAATATTTTAATAAATCATTTATGGATTGTGTAGTTGATAGTGAATCAGAATATTCTGTGGATGAGATAATACCAATTAATATTAAAGGTTATCAATTCCAACCAAGTATAAATTCGATCGATGATCGATTATTTACCGATAATAATAGCACATGTAGTAATTCAAGCGGCGTAGAAGATGACGTATTGGATATTGCTATTAACTGGTTAGTTTATCATAATATTTTATAATAATTATATTAAATAATTATATAATATTAATAGTTTAATATGTGTATAAATTATTAGATCGATTTGCTTATTTTATTTAGTTATTATTGTTTTTAAATTTATTTATCTCAATAACTGAGCACGGCCAACGAAATATAATTCTTAAAATTCTATAGTTGACAAATTTTAAGAATTATATTTCGTTGGCCGTGCTCAGTTATTGAAATAAATATATTTAAAAACAATAATAACTAAATAAAATAAGCAGATCGATCTAATAATTTATACACATATTAAACTATTAATATTATATAATTATTTAATATAATTATTATAAAATATTATGATAAACTAACCAGTTAATAGCAATATCCAATACATCATCTTTTACGCATCTTGAATTACGGGCGATAGGCAAAACTATTATATTTATAAAATAATGATATTTACTAAAAACTCTTAAACTTTTTCTATAAACTCATTAATATAAATATACAATATAAATACGCGCATTTTCTATATGATATAAGTGAATATATTAATACAAATTATAAAACTACTCTAAAGTATAGTAAACTAATCGGTTTATATATATATTCCTATATTATTTCGATATAATTGACCTAGTTTAATTATATTTAATATTATTTATAAATATTGCCTTTAAATTAGATATATCCAATAACTTATTATAACTTAGTATAACATATATATCTAGATATATTTATAATTATTAAATAACATAATACAGATATATAGATTATATATTTAAACAAATTGAAAATCTTAGATTATTAATAAAAATATCCTGCATAGTATATATGTATCTTATATAGCATATAAATAAAAGTAATTAATATTTATTAATATTAATGTGATAATAGTCACGTGAAATAATTGAAAGTGTACTATTAGTTATTTTATGATGTCAATATACTATTAATATAACATTTATATATTATATATACACTTATATATATATATATATATATATATATATATATATATATATATATATGAACATACCAGATTTGGTTGACATTTCTTGCATAATATTAATCATTTGGTAGACATGATTATTTGGAGGACAATTTCGTGTCCACCAAATAGTTTAGGGCAATAATGTATCACTTTTGGTATAAATTTGACTTATAATAAAATTATATAATTAATATATAGGAAATAAAGTTGTATATTATTTATTAATAATTTAAAAATCAATAGAATGGGTAAGTTTAAATAATGATTGAATTTTCACTCTATATATATTGGATCCATAAAAATAACTGTTTAGTAGACACACCATTTTCAATGAAATACGTAGTATTGTTGGATATATGTCTATAGGGAATTTATGGATTTAGACTTTATATTACATATGGATCATATATATAAAATAAAAAAATAAAATATTATATTAATAAAAAATATACATTTTAATTAATTTATTATTTATTTTTATTATATTTTGAAATAATAAATGGAATGATTCATAAATACTAAGGTAATACAAGTATTTTTATTAATTTAAAATTTAATATTTAAAATTTAATAATCTTAAAATATATATTAAGATTATTATTAAATATATACTTAACATTTAAATAGAATAATGTTTAATTGTGTATTCAATATATAATTATATATATCCATAATCATGTGTATTAAAATATAAATATTTATAAATACTAAGGTAATACAAGTATTTTTATCAATTTAATATTTAAAATTTAATAATTTTAAAATATATATTAAGATTGTTAAATATATACTTACTATTTAAATATATAGAATAATTTGTAATTGTGAATTAAATATATAATTATATACATTCATAATCATGTGTATTAAGTAATTTATTAAGTAATTTATCGTGTAAGAAAAAAAATGTAAGATTTTAAATTTTACCAGGTAACATTTTTAAATATTCTATTAATAATTAATTTAATTGAATTGGGTTTTACCAATAGTAGTTTCTAATAGTACACATACTATTAGTTGTTATTGTAAACTTTATATGGATAGTTATATTCAATATACTAATTAAATATAACATTGCATAATAGGATTATTATAATTATTATTATAATCATTATTATATTATAATGATTATAGTCAAAATATAGTTTAAAAATAATCAACACATTAAAAGCCCACATACTTCATTATACGAATTAGTAATTACATAAATATATAGTATTCATGTCATTATATAATTAATATAATATTATAAGAATACTCGTGTAATTTAAATAATTCGAATAAACATGTTACGGACATAGACTCTATCAGTGATATAGTCTATCATATAGTCTGATACGTTAATATCAAAGAAGGCCGCCGATTATTATTATTATATTGTTAGAGTTCAATTTTTATTTTGGGGTTTAATTTATTTGGTTTTGTTTTATTTTTCTGTATTTTTTAGCTGCATTATAATGAACTCTGACATTATTATAATAACAATCGGCGGCCTGCTTTAAGATAATTCCTATAATAGACTATATCATAGAGTATTAAAAAAATCACGTTATTTAACCTAGTACCAGGTATATTATATAATATATATTATATTATAAATTATAATTTATAATATATAATAACTTATTAAATAAGATATACAAAATTGTCATACTTTTTTTTAATTTGTATACAACCTTATATTTATTTACATTTTTAATATAATTACTACTATATACTTCCACTATATATATATTATATACATGGGAATACGGACGTTAGGCAAACATTAAATAACTATAAATATCAAATGTCACAAATGTGGCCAAGGTGTATGTCAATCTAATTCATTATACGCTCTAAGAGCGTATAATGTACCACTAAAACTGAAAATAAAATCTTTATGAGAAACATGTATATATGGAATAATTCCTTTTGAAAAATATATTTATAAACCATTCGTATTAATATATATATATGATATTTACACATACGAGTAACATCCTATTTGCGTATTGATATTTGTGGGTTGTTTGATTTATTTTGTTTAGTTTTATTCTTCCATTTTTTTAACAAGCACGCCTTGTGCTGTTATAATATATAATATAAATAATAGCGCCACGTAATGTTGCCATTTAATTTTTACCTACCATCCGTATCATCCTATATATATATTAACCTTTATATGTAATAACATATATATTAACAACATTTTTAGATTATTATATTATTGAATGTATTAAATATTAACAGGTAATGCCTTGTACTTATTGTTATATATTGTATTTATTTATATGCGACGATATTGTACATCTACGTGATATCAGCGAATATACGCATAGTGCCTGTTATCATAATGCACGTACATTCCTACCATCTCGCCCCCCCCCCCCCACGCGCAGACGGCTGTGTATATATAGCGGACCGCCGCTATGTATAATCACTTGAAGAATAAGTATAACCAATAAACGTACATAAGCCTTGACGTAACATCAATAAGCGTCCAACCTCACGTCCAATGAATATCATCCTGCCACGTCAACCAGTGAGAGCACGTTAGGAAACATCTACCCCCACGCCCAATGACTATAAACAATCATGAACCCTACACCAACTCCTTCCTTCGATTGGCACAATGAAGATCGGCTAGACGAGCTGAAAATGTTGTTTAACATTTTATTTACGTCCTCGCCATTGCCCACTACATCCGGTATGATATCCTGTACACCCTCGCCGTCACTCATGACCTCCGTGACGCCCCAGCCACTACCCACGACATCCGGTACGCTTTCGCCCTTGCCCACTATATCAGGTACATATTCGCTACGCCCCCGCTGTCACCCACGACATCTGTGACGCATCCGACATCACACATAATACCCGATATGTTCTCAACGTCACCCGTGACCCTCTCGATCTCACCCACAATATCCGTGACCCCCTCATCATCACCCCCACCATCCGTGATGCCATACAGCACCATACACAATGCATGTATTGCCATCCCCATGGCCACCTCCAACATGATATCCTTCTTCCATACGTGAGAAGAGGGAATGACCCCAACCCCTCTTCGATAACCAATAGGGAGAAGAGGGGATGTTATATATTTTATTTATATATATGCGTCGATATTGTACATCTACGTAATATCAGCGCATATACGCCTAGTGCTTGGTATCACGACGCACGTACAATGTATGTTTCTGCCGTCTCGCATTACTGCCCCACGCTCAGACATCTGCGGTGGTCCGCTATATATAATCTCTTGAAGAATAAGTCTAACCAATTAACGTAAATAAGCCTTGACATTTTACTCCCATATATACACACAACTTAACAGTGTAATATATTAGTATTACACAACTTAGACAGTGATTAATACATAACAACAATTTATATATATATAATAATTTTATATAATATATTATATGTATACACAAATATCCATGCATATATATATATATATATATATATATATATATATATATATATGACTAATGATCTCCTCTTCAACAATGATGGCGTACATACCGACCCCAAGTGTGAGAAGTTAATTCAACAGATAACCTCACAAGATTCTCCGCAAGCCATTGATAATTATCATTATCATAATTATTACGCGATACCTATGAATTATAATTCATAGTTATCGCGAACTACATGTGGCCCTTTAATAAAGACCTGTCACACCTTACGATACTTCTATGTTAACTTCTTAAAAAAGATGTCTAATACCTAATATATTCAATAACATGGAAGAATAAATATACTACTCTATCATATTATGCGACAAAGAAGAAGATAACAATTCAAGTAGACGCTTCATACAATTACTTTGACGCCATCCTCCTACATCCATCCAACAAGACGAAATCCCCATCACCTTCGCATCTAAGATATTCAGCCCCGCTGAGACTCGTTATGTATATATCGAAAAATAAATGTAAGCCGTAATATTCGGAATCGAATGGTTTCACATTATTAAGTCTGACCACAAGTGCAGATGATCACCAGGGTTGGGGTAAAATACACTTTATCAAATACAAATACAAATACAAATATTTATTACATTTTTATACAAATATATATCAAATACAAATACAAAATACAAATATTAACACATTAAATATTAAATCATTTGATTTAATCATATTTTAAATCATATGATTATATTTTATATAAAATAATAATCCTTATCCCTAGATTATATATATATATATAGACATTGCATAGTTAGTGATTGATATGTATTGGATATATGATATTAATAGGTTAATTAAAGCAATGTAGATAGGTGGTATAATTTTTAAATATTAAGGAGAAGACGTAGAATTAGAGTAATGAATGGATAAATAATATATGAGTTCTAGAGAGAGAATCTAATATAAATATAAAATACAAATATTAAATCATAAAATAATAATTCCTATCTCTATACCAGATTGCATAATAATTAATTGAAATCTATTTTAATATATTTAATTCCTAAAGAAAATCAATAAAATAAAAAACTGTAAACCATATAAAACATAACCCGGTCCTGATCTAGATAATCAAACCTCGTCAACCGTAGCGCTGCGTTGATCTAACAATAATGTACGATCCCCACTTTTATTATTGACTTGTAGATATAAATGTATAAAGGGGGTGTTATATGCTTACATATATATATAACTACTTATTATTATAATCTATATTTATATATATATATATCCATGTGCCTTCTACACATATGTATTCCTACCAAAGATATATATATATAATGTTAGCGCTCTAAATATAGATACCAAGCTATTATTTAATAGGAATTTATATTCGCCAAACTTATTATTGTAGCCTATAGACTGTGACACAGTCCGATACAGAATTATCTGTACATCTTATACACATCCCTAATTATTATATATATATATATAATGTCACATATTTCGACATGGCTATTGTTCACAATAAATCTCAGCATTATTATCCTCTCCTTCTTTCAAATATAATATTGTGTATAAACTAATGGATTTATTATACTTAATAATCAGGAGCCGGTTACTCTGGAAATAAAATATTTCCTATCACTATCCAGAGACAATCTCTGGATAATTCTCAGTAAATCGGGTTGTTCTGGACAAAAATACATATATTACAGCAAAAAAAATAGCCTAGGTTAGATAGAGGATGGGTTGTTCTGGGAATTTTTAGCTAATTTTATTCGCGTCGGACATTCGAGTAGCTCTCAAAATATATTTGTATAAAACTTGGACAATTTGATGGTACTTAGGATAACAAATAGGTGTCCTTATTAAATTTATAATACATAGGATCAAATATTAAAATATGAAATATGGGTCCTATATAATCCTATACTATATATATATATATTTATACATAATATAAAATATAATAATGAACACACTTAGTGTTTCGAAATAATTTCTAGTTAAATATATTTCATAATATATAATATTTTTAATAGATATGATAATAAAATATTAAATAATAATATTAATATTGAATGGAATTTTATTTGTTTTATGTTTTGTTTTATATATGATAAGTATGCTAATTATATAATGAATATGCTTTTTCTTGTAAAAGACTTTAAAATAATGTCTAGTAAATAGCCTAAATAGTGTAAATAGGGTAAATAGTAAATAGGTTAAAATAAATGGAAAAGTAAATAGTATTATTATTTATATTAAAAAAATATATATTATAAAATAAAAAATATACCACCTGAGGGCATCGTAGCCAAACCTTCTGCATTGCATACAGCAATCTAACCACTATACTACCTATCGGATTTTATTAATTATGTATAATTACTAATAGTAGTATTAGTTTTGGTTTAATTATAAATATAATTAGAATAGAATTATTTTTCATATAAAATTGTACTTATTTTATTATCATATCATACAAATAGTATTTATTATATCTAGAAACTATATAGATATCCTGTATAATTGTAATATTATAATTAATAGTATGCAACTGAATACCATAAATTGTATTAATATTTACTTTAAGTAATACTTATTATAATTATTATAATTATATAAACTTAGTTTAAAACTATTATAATTATATAAAATATTCAACAAATATTATTTCGATATTGAATTGATTAATTGATATAATTGTACTTATATTATAAACTATATGATAGTTTAATTAATTAACCCAGGAAACAATTATAGCCTCATAATAATTTAATTATGTGATAATTATTATCATAATAGCATATATATAATAGCCTCGAATGTTTACATTGTGTTGTAAATGTATATTTATTAAATAATATAATATTAAATATTTAATAATATTATATTATGCTGCTATTCATTTGTCATGCTATTATAATAATGATGGTGCTATTAAAAGTCTATTATGCAATTATTATGCTGCTATTAATTGCATAATAGACTTATAAGAGCATGAAAAATGAATATAAGCATAATTATTATGCTGCTATTATGATAATTTGTCATGCTATTATAATAATTATGGTGCTATTAAAAGTCTATTATGCAATTATTATGCTGCTATTAATTGCTTAATAGACTTATAAGAGCATGACAAATTAATATAAGCATAATTAATATGCTGCTATTATGATAATAGACATTTAATTATCTATTGATTATACTTGAAATTAAATGGGCTTTCCGAAACTATATAGAATTCTTATGTACATCCTTTAATAATCGAATTATAATTAAGTAATATTTAACTTAGGTACATAATTATATTTTGAATATTTTTAAACATTCAAAAATGAAATAAGGATTAGGAATATAGAAATATTGCTGTGCTTGATCTCGGATAAGATATGTTTACAAAATCCCAGAGTAACCCAATAATATCTATAAATAAGGTTTTTCCTTGTTGGGATTGTCTCTGGCCAATCTCAGAGCAACCAGCCACTGGACCAGTTAATATGTGCCAACTTTCAACATAGCTTATTTTGAAAAGCCTTTCAAAATATTTTTGTAGGGTTATTTTGAGCATTTAAAAAAATTCAAATAAGTTGTTATTATTCATCATAATTTTCGATTTATATTATATAATTAATAACTATCATATTATATACTTAGTATAATACTATATATATAATAATAATCATACTATTATTTTGTATTCTTAGAATAATTCTATAATTTATCAATACTTTATTAAATTTGTGAAATATAATTATATTCTAATTCTATTTATAATTAAATCAAATCTAATACTACTATAAGTAATTATATATAATTAATAAAACTGGTTTGGTAGTATAGTGGTTAGATTGTTGTATGCAACACATAAGGTCTGGTTACGATGCCCTCAGGAGGTATATTTTTTAATATAAATAATAATAATAATTTTACTATTTACTAGAAATTATTGTAAAGCATATTCATTATATACTTAGCATACATATCATATATATAAAACAAATAAAATTCTATTAACTATTAATATTTTATATATGTAGTTGCAGATGTACCATAATGGAAGCTATTCTATCAATTCTTTTAATTAATTATATTTCCATAAATCTTCACAATTCGTACTTATAAAGTGAATCTGATTTTCTTCAATTATAATTATTTATTAATTAATTAATATTATATATATCTTGTTTCGAAAACAACTGTGTTCTTACTTTATGTGTAATAAACTAATATAAAACCATTTTCATTTCAGGTTAACAATGTTTTGATGATCAATTAATTATTTATTTTGTATTAAATTCTCACTAAATCTGCATACAGATTCAATTTATTTTTTAATAATATTTCGTAACACTATACAAGACCATATTTTATACAATGCTACTTTTAAATATTTGTGGAATATACATATTTTTCTCATTTTCAACATGTATATATTTTATTTAAATTAATAAACTTATATATTTCAATAAGTAATACTATATAGAAAATGTTTATTGATATGTGTTTAAAGGTACTATTCATTAGTTACATGTAAAATAACATCTTTTCAAAATGTATCCACTTATAATATTAAAGTTTTTGTAATAATTATATACAATCTTATTATAAATATTTATTTTAAATAATGATTAACAAATAAAATAAAAATGTATCACTAATTTACTACATATATATAGAAATAATAATTTATACTGTTCATTTATTATTATTGTGAAATTTAAAGAAAAAATATTCAATATGTAGTTAATGAGATATACAAAATAATTATTCTGACTAAATCAAGTTTAAAGTTTTTTAAAAATTAATTTTTACACTATATATAGTTACTAATGTATATATTATATTTATAAATGATATTAAAAATATAATTATACATATACAATTTATTTTAATTATATTTTTGCACATCCTGCAGCATATGAATTGTCTTGATGTTTCATCTTCTTCTTCACCTTTGTAGCATCCAAGCATCGTAATCTGTCTTGTTGTACTGCATATTCTGCAACCGATTATAATGAATATCCTAGCAACCCATCAAATGCAGCTAAATAGGCCTGCATTCCAAAGTTAAATGTTCCATTGTTACAGCAAATTGTTCTAGAATATTAAAATATAATTAATAAAATATAATACAAATTAATTCAACTTTTATACCTTTGAACATCGAGACTAAATCATATTATGAAAACTTTTCAACTTTTTTTACATATGGGGCTATATTTGCACTTGTTCAATAAAAAAATCTTTATTTTAATCCTGTATAATTATTTTTATATATTATAAATTTATATACCCAGATTTAATATATATATATATATAATATATGAACCTTCATATTTTGCTTTCTTGTAAACACAATAATCTCCACATAATTTCAAAGTCAATAACGTAGCCGGTGTAGTCAATAACTGTAGCAAATAAATAAATTAAATTCAATTGAATTCATATAATATATTCACTAAAGTATTTGAGCAAAAGTTATTTAAAAAATAAATATAAAAAATAATCCATTGAATATGAAATTAATTATATTTATTATAATTTACTGATATTAAAAATAAAATACATGAAATTGGATTACGTAATAGAAATTGTAGACTTTAAATAGATATATAAAGTATGTAGTAGAAATAGTAAGTAAATAAAATAAAATATAGAGTATATACACAAATTTTGCGAAGCAAAGATATAACACTCACTATGCATGCAACGTTATTTAGTAATATCCCCTGCCGCTGCTAGCAGTAGTATCGAAATCACTGAAATAGATTTATGTTCTGCTCTATTTGCATACAACAATGTTTTCATTGTTCTATTAAATTACATGCAATATAAATTAGCTTTTACTTACTAAATATATACTTATAGAATTTAAAACATACATATCATATTTGTTTGTTATATGTTAGTAATGAACACTTAGTTTTCATCATATAAATATTAATTTAAAGCATATTATTTAACATTTTAAAATTGTATAAACAACACATAGTTCCTAAAAGTAACCCGCTATAAGTGGCACTGGGGTATTTTGTATACAAATTCGAATTACACGATTTCGCGTAAGTGTTATATCTTTCCTTTGGAAAATCTTTGGTATATATATAAAGATATTACATGATTGTTGATTGATATATATTGAATATATCAGATTTATAGGTTAATTAAAGCAATGTAGATAGGTGGGTGTATACGGTAAGGGAAGATTAGTTGTTTAAATAATTAAAATAATAGGTATATAAAATCCTGTAGGAGCAAGATTTATCATGGATAAAATTGAAGAAGTATAATGTAGATAGCGAGGAGTGGATTGGGAAAGCCGAAGAGTGAGTTAATTAAATTAATATATTATACACATTTTTCTTAAAGAATCAAATATAAATACAAATATTAACACATTAAATATTAAATCATAAAATAATAATCCCTATCTCTATACCAGATTGCATAATAATTAATTGAAATCTATTAATTAAAATTTATTTGATATCTAAAGAAAATCGATATGATAAAAAACTGTAAACAATATACTGGTTGCTTGGGATATAATAAGTTATAATTTATAACACTTATACATAAAATATAAATTAAATTCATATATATAGTTTTTATCAAATACGAAAATCAAATACAAATACATGCAATTACTGGAATGGAGGCTTATAGATTGTGAACGGAGATTAAGTGAGGTAGGTAATAGTTGGTGTAGAAATGAGATAGGATATCAACAATTAAATGTTACAGGTTACATGGAATATGTCATAAGGCGATTTGAATATCATATGTATATAAATTTGAATTTTTTAATAGATATTAAATAAATTGAACAATTTTTAATCAAAGCAAAATTTTATAAATATTAATCATTAATTTGATATTTTGAAATCGATAATATATAAATGTTACAAACTTTATCATATAGTCGATTTCTAGAATAGAATCCTGATCATTACTTTTATATATCAAAATATATTATTTGATAAATCAAGCTTTAATAATAAATTTCCTAAATCAATTCTATAAAGATTATATATTATTATAATAAAAAATAATGAATATATATTAAATAAAATTAATAAAGAAATAATACAGAATAATAAATAGAATAATACATTTGATTAGATATATAATTGAATATGATATTTTAATAACAAATAATGAATATACATATATTTAAAACAAATATATAAATAAACTTTTATTTTATATAAATACTAATAATGAATTACTAACATGTTTAAATAAAGGATCTTTTTTAATAATGTCTTGACCATCATGGATTTTAGTTATAATATTATTGAATTCTGGATCTTCATGATCTTTAGTGATTTAACTGGCATAGCTTTAGAGTAATTTCTCTTTAATTTGATTATAAAAATTCTTAAAATAAATTTACAACATTCTGTATTAATTTAATTGATTAAATAGGTAATTTATATAATTTAAAATACAAACCGTTGCATAAGTTTGCTATCCTACATGTTCAATTAGTATGCCTTGAATACCGGCAGCAATCAAATTTGTATTATATTCCAACATCACTTTTGTTTTGACTCCAAAAAGACTTTTCTTAAATGTAATTATTCATCACCTGCAATTAATTATATATTTTTATCTTATATATTATATTCCATATTATTAAACATATTTAATATTTGTATGTACATGTTTGTACATAAAAATATGTATTGGATACTACTGATTACAAAATAAATAAAGTAATATTAAATTATTGAAAATAAATTAATAAATTTATAATAATACAAAAATACACCAATACCAATAAAATAAATACCATGTAAATAATTATTAATTAAAATATTATTATTTTCAATTACAAAATGTTAATAAATAAATATTATTGACATGTCTAAAATATAATATAATTTAAAAGATATTAACAAAGATTTGGCGAATCAAAGATATAACACTCGCTACCTACGCAACATGATTAGTATTCATACATCCCGCTTCTAGCAGCAGTATCGAAATCGATTTAGATTTGCCGCAATTTGCATACTACAATGTTTTCATTACTCTTATTAAATGACTTGCAATATAAATTAGCTTTTACTTGCCACATAGATATTTATAGGATTTAAAACCAACATATCCTAGTTCTATATATTATCAATAAACACTTAATAAAATAATAATTAAAAGCATATTATTTTTCATTTTAAAAGTGCATAGTTTGATACAAATTTATATTATAAACAACACATAGTTCCAAAAAATGACCTATATATGTGGTGATGTTGGTTTTTGTATACAAAATTTAATTACACGATTGAGTGTTCTATCTTTCATTAGAAAAATCTTTGATATTAATATGACAAATTTTATTATCTAAAATTTGAATATTGGATGTTAAATAATTATATACAATTAGTTTATTAATTATATATTATTATTTGGTAACCAGTGTTCTCGTGCGAAGTGATTTCATGGGGAATGATATTATACGGATTGGTGATTTCGTGTGTAGTTTAAATTCTACTATTTATAAATAATTATTTATATATATTATCATTTCACACGAGATCATTCGCCACAAAATTACTTAACACGATATTATTGGTATTCTATTATTTAATTAATTATTTTTTATTATATTACACATATCATTGATTATATAATTAAATAAAAACCATTCGATAACTCCTGTTCTGTTTTGCACTTGATTCTAAAAGATTATTATCATAAAGTTAATTATATATGATATTATAGATTAAATATATATATTACGATATTTATAAGTTTTAATTTTAGCGTTATACTACTCTAAACAGTGAAATTAACAGATATAATTAAGAAGAAATTTACAAATGATAAAGAATACATATGTAATTGTAAATGTGGAATTATAAACTACTAAATACCAATACAGTATTAATATAAACTGCGAGATAATAATACCAAAGATTTTGCGAAGCAAAGATATAATACTCCCTATGCATGCAACGTAATTTAGTAATATCCCCAACCGCTGCTAGCAGTAGTATCGAAATCACTGAAATAGATTTAGGTTCGGCTCTGTTTGCATACAACAATGTTTTCATTGCTCTATTAAATTACATGCAATATAAATTAGCTTTTACTCACTAAATATATACTTATAGTATTTAAAACATACATATCATATTTGTTTGTTATATATTAGTAATGAACACTTAGTTTTCATCATATAAATATTAATTTAAAGCATATTATTTAACATTTTAAAAGTGTATAGTTAAATACGAATTTACATTATAAACAACACATAGTTCCTAGGTGGCACTGGGGTATTTTGTATACAAATTCGAATTACACGATTTCGCGTAAGTGTTATATCTTTCCTTCGGAAAATCTTTGATAATACCGTACAAATGTAAAATAATTATACAATATGCATTATCAGTGAATTATTATTTAAATATTACATATATATGTATTATATAATAGTGTTTAACATCATATATATTATGTAGTGATGTAAACAATTTGAATATTTAGATTAGAATATTAAAAAAGTATTCATGGGATTAAAGTAGTAGTATTAATATTTTTGTGTACGGTATTAGTATAGCAGTTATTTCATAATTGGAATTTTCAGTTTTCTATAAGCAATAAATATAGTATATTAAGTAATTATAGTATTATTTAATACTTTAAAATATTAATAATTTATTACTATAATATTAATAAATATATGAATTATAATATCATATTATAAATATACATAAGTATGTTAAAATGGTTTTCGCCGAAGATTACAAATAAACTACCCTGTTTGGTTAGAACGGACAAACGGCAATTTTATTTAAAACTATATTTATTAAATTACTTTTATTTCTATATTAACTAATGCTGATTGTATATTTTTCATAATGTATAACTATTATATTGTTAACAATATTTAATATGATATGGTATTATAATAATCATATAATATATATGGATACAGGAGAAGCAGACCACCGATATATTTAAGAGCCGCCCATCGATGTAAATATATGTTACGCTTTCACACGCTAAAATATTCCATATGAGTAACATACATACGTTGTTTATGTGTATTATCATATTAACACAAATATATATTATAATTATATACATATATATTATACATGTATAATAATATTAATAGTAACTGTACGGATTATGGTCAAAAGCTTCGCGATTGATGAGCAATTTGAATGCCCGCAAAATTGTTTATGTGAATTAGTGAATTTACAATAGCTTATGATTGGCCATTATAATTAGCGTATGTCTATTTATAGACTATCATACATGCAACGGCTTATCATTAACATGTGTGTGTGTTTTATAGGCTCACTCGGGATGTAATGCAGCTAAAAAAACCTAGCAATATTAAAAATAAACCCAACAAAACCAAACCAAACAAGTGAAAATAACTAAAACTAAAAATATTAATGTTTGTACAAACAATCATACGGCGTATGATTCATACGCTATTGTAAATTCACTAATTCGAATAAACAATTTTGCGGGCATTCAAATTGCGCATCAATCGCGAAGCTTTTGACCAGGTACCAACTGTACAATTAAATATTTTATTTTTTATTAAATTTCAATTTGTACTATTAGAAATTATAAGGTACTATAATGGATAACATATTGATGGATTATATTATACATATATAATATATTGGTTCTACTTGAAATTAAACAGACATTCTAAAACTATATCGATCTCATGTGTACGTAACATATTCGAATAATAATCGAATGATTTCTAATAGTTAAATAAATTAAAATATAATAAAAAATCAAATTTATTAACAAATATTTAATTGTACAATTACTATAACGGATAACTATAGATATATATATATATGGATTATATTATTATACATATAATTATAAGATATATTTGTGGATTTGTTTAATATGATATAATACACAAAAGCAGTTTATGTATGTTACTCGTATGGAATATTTTAGCGTGTGAAATCAAGCGTAACATATTTACTTTAGTGACATATATTTATTAATTGGGCGGCTCTTATATATTAGTAAGACCGCCCAAATTGAACTCTTAATTATATCGGCGGCCTGAATATATATATATATATATATATATATATTCGGTACCTGGTCAAAAGCTTCGCGATTGATGCGCGATTTGAACGCCCGCAAAATTGTTTATTCGAATTACTGAATTTACAATAGCGTATGATTGTTTGTTGAAACATTAATATTTATAGTTTTAGTTATTTTCACTTGTTTGGTTTGATTTGGTTGGGTTAATTTTAATATTGTTTAGGTTTTTTTAGCTGCATTACTGTAAATGATTACATCCCGAGTGAGCTTATAAAACACACATATATAAATATATGGTAATTATAAGCCGTTGCATGTATGATAGTCTATAAATAAACATACGCTAATTATAATGACCAATCATAAGCTATTGTAGAACCACTAATTCGAATAAACAAGTTTGCGGGCGTTTAATACGCGAAGCTTTTGACCATAATCCATATATTCAATTAATAATATTGATCAATAATTATACTTATTTCAATAGTTTCATTTTAATATAAAATGCATGTTAAAATGTATATTTTAATAAATAAACACAAGAATATAATAATCTATTGATACTTGATAATTAAAGTTAACTTATGCTATCATAATACCAACTATATGATACATTTTCATAATTAAATTTTCATATTTTTATTTTGAAATAAAATTTACATTAGTTCGTATAGATTCTATAATAGAGCCCGTTTTTATATCTAAGTAATTTATCTAATATATATTATAATTATGCTTACATATTATTTAATAATAATTTATTATGATATAATAATTATAATATAATTATTAAAATGTGACATGTGCTTTTTAAATTATCCGAAAAATTCTTATATAAACATAATATAAAAATAAAAGACATATTTATTTTATATAATTAAGATATTATATGATATAAATAATATATAGTTATTTTTAAATATAACTAACCATATATAATATGTTCGTGATTGATAGAAAAGGTAAAATAGTTTAAATTATCCAATATTATATTGAATATACGAATTTAATTTAATATGTATAAATATAAAAAGGTCATGACATTTGTCATTAATTATAGAACATATATATCAGAAAATAATAAAGTTGGAGCGAAACCTTTAAAATTCAGATTGTCCACAAAATAATTATTTTATGCATACCTTAATATTGTCAACAAAAGAGTTAGCTTATACATAATTTTTATTTGGTAGACAATATTTTTATATATATTTTATTATTCATTATTTTGAAAAAATAATTAGATATATTCAAAGAGTATATCATAATTAATTAGTATGTAAATTTTCACCTTCATGGCTATCTTATAAAAAATGGTTACCAAATGATTATATTTTGCATTGTCCACCAACTGGTTATATTACGACTATATATATATATATATATATGATTATTATATATTATTAAATTAATTGTATGGTAGGTGTACTTGCACTAAATGCGATCAAAAATCAGTTCTTGGGGAAAGAATTTGCTGTAGAAGCATAAGAAAACTAGACGAAAAAATGTTCGGACTTATGTGCATAACAGACCATCCTGGATTCAATCCAAATATAAACCCATATGTAATCGAAAATGCATATTATCGATATATAGAAGTAAATGGACCAGTTGGGGATGACACGTTAATGCATAAATTATATAGGCATTTGTGTTATAGATCTATAACGCAGTGGTTTTACGTTAAACTTGGTAAAAAGAATAGAAAAGTTTTACCTTCTTGTGTCGTTAACGCAATAAGGCAAAACTTTCCTTCAGAGGATAAAGAATATACTGGTTTTAAATATGCTTCTAAATTTTAAATATATATCATATATGTTTTAATAATAAATTTAATTAGATCATATTTTATTGAATCTTTTCAAATATCTATCAAGTAGAAATTGCTTATTTAGTCTTTCATATTGCTCAACTAATAGCAGAGGTATAGATTCAATCATCGATTCAGCTTGGGAAAAATTATCATATTTAATGCGTAGAGAGAATACTTCTCTAATACATTCATCGACATAATCTGTTAAACATAAAGTTTTATTTCACAAAATAAATACATTTATATATTAACCATAAATGATGGGTACTTTAACTATTCTAATAAATCCATCTCCTAATTTATGTTTAGGGTAAGATATAGTATATATAGGCATATCGGTTGTCTTGTTAACAGCTTGTTTTCTCGATGCATTATAATTTGTATGTAGAGCCGCTAATAGTAATCTAAAATACAAGTTAATATTAATATTATATATATATATTTGATATTACCTTGAATGCATACTTCTATAACCAAAATGTTTTGCTCTAGGCGCAAACATACACACTACATTATGATATGCCTATAGTCTAGATGTTTGTATATATGGAGATAATGATCCAATATCTTTTAGGATTCTAACATCATTTATGATATCACACAATGCTTTATATGATGCTGATCCTATATAAAATATGAATGACATATTAATATTTATATTATGTGAAATATATTTTACAATCTGTAATCCACTTTATATTGATTAGATCTTCATGAAAACACTTTGGATAATCTTCTCCATGGTTATCGTGAACATTAACTACATGTCGTAGAATAGATTTCCACATTGTAACTAACATTTGACCTATAAGTATATTAGATATATATATATATATATATATATATATATATATATATATATATATATATATATATATATATATATTTAATAATGATTATATTTAAATAGAAACCATTTCATTTAGCTGTAGCAGCACACAAATAAATATGATTTGTAATTGAGTGATGCCAATCTAGTAAATCTTGACAATTTTTTAGTTTAGATTTCGCTAGTATTTTTTACTGATTCCTAATAAAATTTAATATATAATAAATATATCATTTACATTTTTATTTACCTTTAGCGACATGTCAAACATCAAACCAATGCTTCATTTCACCATAATTTTCACGTAAATATTTCTTTACTGATATATGTCGAATATTTTATATATTTTAATAATATTTTACAAATATTTAACTAAATATAATATACCTATCTGTAGTTATTTCACCACACTTCATTCCATTATCTTCTAGTGATTTCAAACATCTCCGTAAACCTTCCATTTCCATTGCGTGCGAATTTTTCACTTCAGTTTTCTATTTAATGTGAATTAATACTAAATACTATTATATATTATTATAATAGGGTGTCAATTTATATATAAAATTATATATATATATATTACCTGTACTATTTGCATTTCTACTATACATCCGTCATCATCCATCATAGAATATGATCCAAAATTTGCAGAATAACCCACTGTACAGCATCTAGCATCACCACTTAATTTTAAAATCGTATCTCTATTGTTATCATAATACTTCTGTGAATGTCGTTCCCATACATTTAATACCGCAGGATTCAGATATGCTCTATAAAATATTCATATTATTATTTATATTATTTATTTTATATTATTCTATATATACCTTTGAATTCGTGTATACGTGCTTTCATTAAATATACTAATGCCAGCATGTCTTAATGATAATATAACTTTTTTCGGTGAAGCCCCAGACAATAGTATACCACTTGATAATGCCAAGTTGATGGTTGGCATATGATTAAGGTATTTCTGGCTACTCCAACGCTCCATACCTCCTATATTTATACTTTTCCGTGTCACTAAGTGTCTGTGTAGACTATAAATTAAATATAATTAATATTACTTTAATATTATAATTTTTAATTATCATTTACCTTTGTTCTTTGAAAATTTCTATGGCAAGTTTGATTTTTTGAATTCTTCACCTGTGTAGCTGTTTGTATTTCCATACAATTTTGCTCAATTATTTATCTATTATGTTCTTCACTAAATACAGATGGTACTCTATTAAAATATCATATATATCTCAATTATAATTATATAAAATATTGAATATATCTAATATGTATTTCAATGATATACTATATTATATCATATAGATATTATCTAAGCTTATAAGCTATAATTTATTTAATATTTAATAAAACAAATAAGACAAACTTTATGTATGTCTCTTTTTTTCATAAGACGGTTAGGTGATCTCTTATTAACAACCACTTCTGAAGTAGTGTGCACATAGAATTTTGATGGTATAGCATCCTTCTTTAATATATGCCGTGATGGACTAAGACCAACACTTCTATTAATACAATAATTTAAATAAAAAGTTATACTATAATAATTTTTAAATAGTATAACTTATAATAATATTATATATATAACACTATAAAGTATACTATTTCTATGTAGGTTTAATAGGTTTACTATGTATAATATTCCTATTATTATAATAATTATATGTAAACTTATATATTTAATATAGGATTAAAGTTCACATACAATGTATGATAGAACATATAATATATGTAATATTATTTGTATTATATGATATATATATTATATATATATATTATATAGTATATATTATATGTAGTATGTATTCATATACACATATTTTATCTCTAATATATATCCCACTATATATATATAAATATATAGAATACAACATATATTATATATTTCATAAATAAACGAGCGTGTCACTCAAGTCTATATTTAGATTATAGTTGCTAATTAGAATATATAACGCACGCAATACGATCGTATTTTCTAGATCAATATACACCTATAGAATTAAGACATATAAATAAGATATTTTTAAAGTTTTATCATACGTTTTTAGTTTGATTAATTCTTAACATAATATACATATGTTACTTTATTATTTTCAATATTATATTAACTAACTATATATTTACAATATATACTATAGGAATAACCTGTATATACTCGGATTTACTGTAAATTGATCATTATCGAAATGATCAATACAGAGCTTCATTGTTTTTAATTTTTCTAGGTCTTTTTTATTTCTGTTTAGTGCACCTATCCATATATTCCGAATCTTGATATCCTTCGGGAAACTAAACGTTTGTTTATTCCCCGAATGTCACCCAAAAGCAATGAAAGAATTAACCATTATTCGATTTTAAATTTAACAAAATAAAAATTTAATAAAATATTAATTTAAATTTTAAATTCAAAAATCCTAGAATTTCTATTTGGGATCCTACTATGACGTCAAAGTAATTTTTAAATTTGTATTTCGTTTTTTGATTAAAAAACATTATTTTGGTATAAATGAGTATTATTTCAAAATTTTATGAATAGAATTCCTATATATTTATACCATATTATATTAATATGTATAATCTATTTTCATGCATATTATGCTTTAAATAAAGTAAACTAGAGAATTAATGAATACAATTAGATGAATATTTAATATTCAATATTCAATATTTACTAATATAGAATTTTTTTAACTTATTTTTAAAAATACTATAAGTAATTGAATTTTTTATAATTAAATCAAATTCATTCCAAAGAATACAACCAGAAATAGACAAACATTTAATCTTTGTATTGAGTTTACTCATTTTAATATGGAATAATTTATCATTTCTGAAATTGTATCTTGAATATTTTTTGACATATTTTACTTGTACAATATTAGGTAACTTATTGTGAAATGCTTTATACATATAATTTAATATATATACTTTTTTCAAGTCATTGAACTTTAGTATATTTAATTTGTTATAAATATAATCAATATTTTTGAAACGATTTATCGTATAAATAATTCGCAGGGCTCTGTTCTGTAAAACATTAATTTAATTAGTATTTGATTTATACGCTTGACCCCATATTTGAATACAATAAGATAAAGAGGACATGAATAAAGTCTTAAATAAAATCATTAAGGCAGAATCATTTAGCTTATTTTTCAATTTATGAAATACCGAGATTAAATTAGATAATTAACATCTTAATGAATGTATATGTCTTTTCCAATTTAGTTTGGAATCAACATACACACCCAAAAACTTTACATAATCTACTTGATCTATTATATTTTTTCCAATACATATATCTAATTGATTATTATTAAAATCATACAAAAATCAAATGATTTGTCTTTTTTATATTAAGATATAAATTATTATTAATAAACTAATTATTTATCTTAATCAATTTATAATTAATTACATTTTATATTTCTAATGATAACATAGTATCTGCTTTAAATATAAAACTGGTATCATCTGCAAATATAATAGGAGACATATCCTTAGGTATAAACAACATGGGTCCGAGAACAGAACCCTGGGGAACTCCCATTTTTATAGGTAATAATGATGATATACCTACTATTATTAAAAATAACTTGTGGTTTCCTATTAATTAGAAAACTTTTCATAATCTTTAAGCATACACCTCTGATTCCAATATTGCTAAGTTTATTAATTAAAATATTATGATTAATGGTATCGAAAGCTTTTGACAAATCTAATGATACCATTGAACATTTTAATTTACTGTCTAAATTATCAGTTACTTCTTCTATTAAGGCATAGACAGCATCAATAGTAGACATATTATTGCGAAACCAAATGTCTATTTTATATATTGGAATTACTTTAGCTATTTTTAGAGAATCTGGAAAGTAGCCTGCACTAAAACATTTGTTATATAATATAGATAAAGGAAAAGCTATAATATCTGCTATATTTTTTATTAGTACATAATTAATATCATATACGTCCTTACTGTGTGTTAATTTCATGTTATTTATAATATTCATCAATTCAGTTGAATTTATAAAAAGTAAAAAATACAGAGGAGGTAATATTATAATTATAAATATCTGAACTATTATTAGATGTTAAATGTGTTGCTAAATTAATACCAACATTACACAAATATTTATTAAAATTATTAGCAGTATATGTGTCACTGATATTATTTTTAGAAAAATAATTGCTATTATTATTATTATTAGTTTTATTTAGTAAATTATTTAGTGTTTTCCATATATTTGTAGGTGAGTTAATTGATGAAGTTAAATTAAAATAATATAGTTGTTTAGCTTTACGTAAATAATTAGTATATTTATTTCTAGAATTTATATAAATATATCTATGTATTAATGAGTTATCATTAATACATTTTGTATATAAAATATCTTTTTTATGCATCATTTTTTTAATTTTATTATCAATCCATGTATTGTCTTATTATTATTATACGCATATTACTATCACTCGCCATATAAGGAGCGACGTACATCATACGCGCGCCGCGCGCCTAGCTTACGCCCGCGAATTCCTGCATGGTCGTTAAGCCGGTTCAGCTCGGTAATTTTTTTTTGAAAATTGGTGCACCTGCTATCATTTAATATTTGGAGTATTTCTGTCACAGTGGTATAATTTTTTTTATTTTATATGTAGTATTCGCCATGCGCAAGAGCTTTTAAAAATACCTATAAATATTTTTCTATAGAAAAAATACCGCTATTACCTATATTTAAATCACATGACAATTACATTATAAACAAAAATTTTCAAATTTATATTCATTTTTATTATACTTTTTAACCACGAACCTTCTTACTAATACACCTTTTTATATTATATATAACCCCAAACCATTTATTAAATGACAAATAGCAATATATATGGATATAATCGGCTAATATTACTGTATAAATAATAACTATAAAGATATTCGAATATGGGATATTGGTACTAAAATGAGATTTTATATATGTATGCTATTATAATAAAATTTATATAGTTGGAATGCATATCAAATTATATAATAGAAGTCATATCTTAGTTTTTTTTAATTTTTATTTAACAAAAAGTTATGACCACAATTGTGAAAAAAAAATTAGTAAAAATGTTAAATTTTGTAGATAGAAATTATGAATGTATTAATTTATTTATAATACATATTATAACATAACTCATTCAATAATGAATATTATATAATGAAATTAACATAATATATTTATTATATATATAGCTATCTAAATATTTATAGAAATAAAAAAAATATCAGCATTTCTGACCAATATGGGGAAAATTGGGATTTTTTTTTTAATAATATTTTTTTTATCTAAAATTAATATAATTTATATTTTTACAAAGCTCTTTAAATTCTATAATATAAGTTATATCTTGGTTTTTACAAATTTACAAAAGAAAAAAAATTATAGAACAAACTAATAATTTAAAATTTATAAAAAAATAAGATAAAAAGTTAAATATATTTAAAAAAATTTCTAACGATTTAAATTCTTTAAAAAAACCCTATTATTAATCCAGTCGACTGACATTTTTTTTTTGTAATAGTGCGTAAACTTTTTTTTTTTCAAATATAAAATGTATCACATTCTTACATTAAAATAGTGAATAAATAACCATATGGTATACTATACATTATTTTTTTTAAATTAATTTCATGTAATAGTACACTCATATACTTATGTATATATATTTATGTTTATATTTTATTATAAATAATTTTTTTTAATTAAAATATTTTGTATTTTTCCAAAATTATCTGGAAATTTCCTGGAAAATCGACAAAAAATATTGTACAAATATTATCTTATACAAAAATATATAATTCAAACTATAATTGCAGATAAAACTACAAAAAAAATGTTTAATCGAAGTTTCAAATATTTCCTATCTCCTCCATGTTAAACTTCCTATCTCTTAATGTTAAACTTTAATGAGGTGGCGCATTTCCAATAATTAATTTAAAATGTTTTTTTTGTATTCAATTTATTACGTTATCTAGTTCATATAAAAAAAAGTGCATCTATTTTCACAAAAAACTTACCGAGCCGCTCCAGCTTAATGGTCGTCATACACGACCGCCTCGCGTGCTAGACACGTTGTTATATAAAGCATCCGATAGCCACATGTTAGGCACTTCAATGTTAAATAAATACTAAAGCCTTGACGCTCTCTCATTTGATATACTATACTTAACAATAAATTATATTTATTATTTCATACGAACTGTTATATCTCAATAAACATTATTTATTTATTTATTTATTTATATATGAACATAGTGAAATTCATTTAGATAGATGTTTCAGATATTAACTGTTGGGATATATTAGTAAATTGTTCTTAAACATTGAAGAAGAGATTGAAAGGTGGGTAGTAATTATTTTCATAAATAAAGTCAGGAAAGAAGAAATATAAATAAATCAAAATATAACGATCATAAGAGTTCATATGGTCAACATATTATTGCATTTATTGTTATATTATATAATTAAAGGTAACGAAAGATATATTGAGTATCAATTGTTTAATATCATATGGCATATACCTATATGTAATTATCCTAAATGCATATCGATTACGCTTAAGAGATATACTAATAATGATGATGATGATGATATTCGGTTTATTTGCACTAAAATAGGTCCATATAGACCTCTTCGCTCGTGCGGGAAGATAATAATAATAAAATAATAGTAATACGATAATAATTTAATAATAATATACATTTAATATACAACGGACAACAATACTAAATAATAAAAAGGACTATTATATACTACAGACTGCATTGATAGGTATACCTATAGTCATACCTATAGTTGAGTGTAATATAATAATAAGATAATAATAATAGAATAACAATTTAATAATGATATACATTTAATATAACACAACAATAATAAGTTGGATGATTTAATGATTATGGGTAGAGAGAAAAGAAGAAGTAAGATTTATAAATCTGTTGTGAGATCTAATAGAACGAATGGTAGGAGGGAGGGAATTCCATAGGGTTGGACCGGAATTTTTAAAAGCTCTAGAATTTATAGGGAATTATATTAACTTTAGTTGAAATGCAAATTGACATTAATGAGCGAATACATATTCGATATTGTCGGTTATGTCATATTAGGTCATAAATGTATTAATTTAGTATACTCACTTCATTTAATAGACTAGTAAATTTATGGATTTAGTAATGATACATGGATACATATACGTATGGATCGGTATCTAATATTATAGACATAGATATATACGTTAGGTATGCAACAATTAAGTTACTGTATATTGATGATTATATTATCTTTTTGTTTTCATGATAAGACTGCAATTATATATATATATATATTAATTTGTTATAATATATTTATAGATATCTTAGATTTTCAGATATTGTTATCGGCCAAAATACCCACATCGTCAACGTATCTGCATTTATCACTATTTACAGCCAAAATGGGCATCATGATTATGAATATCAAATACACTTTATAACTAAAGAAGAATACGAATCTTAGTATCAAGTATGATATTAGTAACATTTAATTTCCGAAATAGCGAAGTTTTTGTACTACGATGAGATACATATGTCATATGGTAAGGTCAAAACTATCATTTATAGTTAACTAAATAATCTAATTAGATAATTAACGACTTGTTGACAGGTAGTTAATTTCGATATGGGTCTGTAGTTTAATAATACTTCAAGATCGATAGTTAATATTATAAGAATGTATATAATATATGCAATGCCATAGATATAGGACAAGTGGGTAATAAGTGAGTGGTGGCAAATTTAGGATTATATATTATTATATTATATTTATTATATTATGGAATATGTTGTGGAAATAAATTTAAGGAGCCTGAAATATATACTCATATATATCTATATTACCAATTATTTGAATTTCTAACAGTATAGGGGAAAGTCCCTGATTACCGACCCCTAAATGATTATTTGTAATAACTTAATCAATATTAAATATATTTATTTGAAATTTTGTATATATTATGGCAATGCATGATTTTACTATTTAAAATTTTTGATATAATTATATTTACAGGGGGGTCGGTAATCGGATACATGTACCTAATATCGACCTCCTTCTCCTATTACTGACCCCCTAAAATAATCGTGACATATATAATTATATATAATGATAGTATTATAATTTCCAATACAAATAGTATATATATACATGAATATAATTTCACGCAATTTATTTTATATTGAATTTATGTTTTAATAGTAATATTAAATTTACATTTAAACTTTATAGTAATTTTTTCAAATAGTTTATATTATTATTTAATATTTATTTATTAATCACCTATGTATATAATCAACTGGAATCATGAATCCTAAATCTATATTAATGATACACAAACAACTTACGACATATTTTAAAGTAAAATACGGATCTATTTTGATTGGATATTATAAATAACATGGGGTCGGTATTAGGGTAATTTAGGGGTCGGTAATAGGAATATTATATGGGTTGCTATAATTAAGATATCTTGGTTAATAGTTAATCAAATTAAATTATTTTTATAATATTCATAAACATTTTATTGATCTACAATATTTTGCTCTGTATTAAGTTTTCTTTTAACTAATAAAGTATTTACAATGATTTAAAAAAGTTATTATTCAAATATTTAAAAAGTAAAAACATAATATTACATTTGATCAAATAACAATTGTAGAATTAAATATTTTTTATAACAAAATACTTATTCATATTTATTATTAAATTATTAACAGTTCGTGTATATATTATTTTTTGATATCTCTTATAGTTACTGAAATACGAGAGGGGGTCGGTAATCGGGGACTTTCCCCTGTACAAAATAAAATCAAATTAATAAAATAGGATACAAACTAATATTGTATCTAGTTTGTTTGTAATTAAATTATATTTTTTAAATATATAAATAATAATTATTTATTTCACATTTACGTAAATTAATTTGTTTAAAAATTAAACTAATAACAATTAAAGATATATATATATATATTTATATATTTATGTTATAATTTATTATAATTTGTTAATATCAGTATATATATATAGAAAATGAATCTTATGCGAATAATTATACTTTTATTAATTGAAGCTAATTTGTGTATATCCATGTTAGTAAAATATACAGTTACCATACAAATATATTATATACGTACGTATATATATATATATATATATATATATATATAGACTATTGTATACTATAGTGCATATAGGGTTACTATTGCTTAATAGAAATGTATACAGCTATATAGTTAGATATCCTGGGTTCGATACCTTGTAGTTTTTATTATTTATGTTGTGCATCATTTTGCATCAACTTATTAACGAGGTATCAAAGCAATAGAAAACAATTATATGTATTCGTATTGTTTTTCATGAGCCTCACTTATAACATATATATATAGATACAATTCTACGACTCTATGGGTACCTTTCTATCCGATATTTTTATACGATATTAAATACATACATGTTATATAATGCACAATAGCATTAGTCATACAACTATTGTTACTTCATGGCATACCATTTAGTAAACATTAAATATAATCGAAATAATGTAGAATTTAATTTATGTATTTGTTAAGTTGTAATAGTGTACATAATATGAGGTACCTCACGTATTCATATAACTTTAATGAAAATCAGTAAAATAATGTATTTTCCACATTACACTGTATAATAATACTATCGCCAATATTTATTTTAGATAATTGAATATAGTACATATTCATGTTAATTTATTCGAATACAAATAATATCTAAAGAAAATATAAACATAATACACACATAGGAGATACCTGATATTCATAGGACACATATTAAATATTAACTAACTAATAAATACAACAACAAAATAATTAGTATATAGTAAATATGATGTAACGCATTGTGTAATTTTTTGTATATTTGCATTCGTAAAATATACTTAGGTATGGGAAGGTGTTTTCTAAAGTTGGAGTTATAATGTGAGATTACATTAGATATTTCATGGGTATCATAGATATCCCTATACAAAATACGTATATATCCTATAGTATTTGAAAACTATATAATTAACTAATTCTGTGCAATTGTAATATAAAATATATTTATTTGAAATTATTTAAAGCTATATTAAATCTTAACTAGGAGAAAGTATCAAATTACATACACGCTCTAAATAATAATCAAATTACGTTTATCAGCACATATAACATATATTAATAAATTATATATATATATATATATATATATATGTAATATATTTGTAATTTTATGATACAAATCAATACTTGTTTTGCTTATAAAAATATTCAATCCAAAATCTATGATAAGATCAAATGTAATATTTTGGTTTAACTTTTGAAATATGTGTATGATAACTTTTAGATCATTGTAAATATGTATTAATTCAAAGAAAACGTTAATTCTATCCGTAATATATATCTTACTTACTGTTACTCTTAATCCCGTGACGCATGCATTGTATGGGGAATCATCTTGCTCGCAAAAATTGTACATTTTCTCCATCCGTCTCTATCCTTCGTCAGTATTAGCAATTCATCTATATTTTTTTCGTCCACGTAGTTATATTTGACACCTAGTCTTTTTAGAGCGACCTCTGATTCTTTAACTTCAACTTTTCCTTACATGATAGTTTTTTCCATACTATTATGGCGACATATGTGCCTATAGTATGAAATTTTCCTTCTTTTGATAGTTAACAGTAGAGGTTCAAATTTGCCTACCATTTTAATAATAGTCTCATTTACATATTTACTGGTTTTCATCTGCCGGTAATTGATTTCAAGAAGTCTTCTGTGAGCTTTATTTTCAAATGCTATAATCCTCTTTTCCTCATTTGACATTAGCGTCCATGTTTCGCATCTGTATGGATAGAACTAGCGATATGTATAGGTTGAATTTTACTTTAAAGCTGATGATTTTACTAGTCCATATACTATTTAGTCGTATCATTACATAAGTAGCAGTTGCTATACGGATTCGAAGTTCGTTATATAATGACCTATCTGCTTTTAATGTCGCTCCTATATATTTAAAGGTTTTTACATTTTCGTTTTAACATTCCGTCCAAGTAGATGTTTGCATGTTGATCATTGTTCTTTGAGTTTACCATTGTTTTGCTTTTCTCATGACTTATTTCCATACCGTGTGCTTTTGAAGTTTCTGCTAGTCGATTTGCCTAGACTTGTAATTCAGTATTACTTCCAGCTATTAGGTCAATATCGTCAGCGAATATGAGGTTGCTAATATTACGACCACCTATTGATATCGTTGATATGGAGAGTGTTTTTCATGATTTTTTGTAGGAATATTTTGAATAATACTGGAGATAGTAAGCAACCCTGCCTTACTCCTACTGTTGTGTCGAATAAGATTCCAGTTACATTATTAATGAGGACTTCACTTGTTGAATTAGAATATAAGGATTCTATAATCTATATTATCTATTTAGTAATTCCAAAGTTGCGCATGCTCAAAAGCCTTTTTAAAATCAATAAAATTGTGTAGATATCTTTTCTATTTTATAAGTGATTTTCCATGAATATCCTGCAAATTAGAATTTGTTCAATGGTGCTTCGTGACTTACGAAATCCTGCCTGTTATTCTGTTAGGATGGTTTCGGCTTGCGGGTTTAAACGGTTTAAGATTATTCTAAGTAGTATTTACTTGCATGTGGGATAAGGCTCAGTGTGCGATAGTTTGAACATTTCCTCGAATCACCTTTTTTTTGTATTGGTATGATAAGTGATTTTGTCCACTGGGATGGCCATCTTTTAGTTGTCCATATTTGTTGACACATTATTGTGTATATTTTTATTAGGTTTTCTCCTCCATATTGTAGTAGTTCACTTTGAATATTAGCAGGGCCTGGTGATTACCCATTCTTAATAATCAGAATTGCATTACGGACTTCACATTCCAGTATTGGTAGTGGTTCTTCGTTGCTATTCATAGTATTCTGTTTTAGTAGGTTATTGTCTGGTCTAATTTTATAATTGTATAAATATTCACAATATTCGGTCTAAGTCTTCAGCAATGCTGCATTTACATTACTGGTTTATTATTATTGTCTAAAATAATCATCCGTTAGGTTTATTTTGTCAGTATTTTCAGTGTTTGGTAGGCTTTTTTGTTATCACTTCCTATTGACATGTCTAGAGAAAAGAAGAAGTAATATTTATAAATCTTTTGTGGGATCTAATAGAACGAATGGTAGGAGGGAGGGAATTCCATAGGGTTGGACCGGAATTTTTAAAAGCTCTAGAATTTAGGGAAGTTTTACTAGAATTCTGGGAGATAAATAGAGGAGCATTTTGGTAACGAAGAGAAGATAATATAGTACGTTTTTTAATTAGATCAGAGATATAGCTAGGGGTGAAAGAATATATTGATTTATGGATTATAGATAGTATACGTAATTTACACCTGATGGAGAAGGGTAGCCACATACGAGATGATTGATGAGATGTTGTAGTAGAGTGATTCAGTCGAGTTAAACAGTAAGTAGTAGGTATTGAGGAACGGATAATCGATTAAGTGGAGCAGTAGCTTTAGCAGGAAGTAAATTCAGTAGGGTAGAACAGTAGTCAATACGGGAAAGTACAAGAGCATTAATTAGAGTTTTAGTAAGGTTTCTGGAAAGTGATGTCCATATTGTCATATTATACGATATGAATTCATTAGGAGTATCCCCTTCCTTATAAAAAACTAATTTTTATGTACTATTCGATGACCTTGAGATATGTTAGTACATAATTGGTATTTAGGAACCAGCCGATGATTCATCACCTCTCCTCTACAGAATAACAATATTTTAAATGTGGCAGTTGAGGTTGGGTTTGCACATGGTGAGCGTGACAAATCTTAAGATGAGAAAAATGGCCGTAACATGGATGCATATCTAACATACATCTAACATGAATTAATGAATATATTATTTGATATGGATCAAATACATTTCTAAGATGTATCATTGATCCTTGATGCATTATAATAATATTTGAACACATATAAATCAATGATACTCACTGGATCTGTGTTTAACGCATATCATATGAATCGTTATTAAAAATATATTATATCTACTATATAAATGTGTGTATACACATTAAGATTAAAAACACATAAATTAAGTAATATTAGAATATGCATGTTAGACAATGTTATCAATATATTTATAATATAAACTATAATTGTTGAATCTTAAATAATTATAAATTATACTAATTTTATGATAATTTTAATATTATAAACTCATGTGTATTATAAATTTTATATAAATATTATAATATAACTTTATATTGTAATCATTTATTATTTAATATAATAATGTTTACTATAGTATTGTATATATGCAAACATTACTTATATAACAGAGTTGTACAGTTTTGTACAAAGTATTCTTCTCAAAGTAATTATCCATATGACATTATTTAAAGTAGATTAAATCTTTAGTTATATGTGAACTATACAATAAATTAGTGCATAAGCAATGCCATGAGACATATGGTTAAATAGTTTTTTAATCACAATTTATGGTAAGTAAGCTCTTTAGTAAGTAAGCTCTTTAAACTATCCAATTATTTGTAAATATTTATAAATAAATATTTTTTTATAAACTATATTTTATATTTAGGTGATATGTATCATTACAATAAATCATAGATAAACCAGGATCTTAATTAATAAGATATTATATAATACTTCTTACATTAAATATACATTAGGAGAAGGTTAGTCAGATAAATTGAAGAACCTGTTATTTATGGTTTTTTTTTACTAATTAATATTATGCCGATAAATGAAATATGAAAAAATTTCTAAATCTATAAAACTGCTATTAGTTGATTAATATGAATAATTAATTATCAATCTCCATTTTATAGATATATTATAAGATTTAATAAAATATAAATTAATTGAATTTATTAGTACAACATATAATATTAATATGTTATACCAAATTATAATTTTGAGGCATATTTATATCCAGTATATTAATTATTATCAGAATGAAATTATTTCTATATATATATATATATATATATACAGTTTTAACATTAATATATATTATCTATAGTTTAATATTTAGTTTGAATCCAGAATTGTCTATAATATACATTATTCTTCAAAGTTTAGCATCAAGTTTTCTTAAAGCGCTTACATCAGATTCTTTCTCCAAGAGTATATTTATTATAGCTTGAATTTCAAGTACACCTACCATATAAATATATAATATCATATATTTAAAGTAGATTTAATAATAGATATATTATTAATAGTATTATTATTATTATTATTATAATATTATATAATATATGTTTATGTATATATATATATATATATATATATATATCATATTTATATGACATTTTTAAGTGAATGAATACATTTTATATTGAAATCAGTTTAACTGAATAACTTATTGTACCTATATTTTATTACTAGAATAGAATTTATGAATTACTATAAATACATATATATATATATATATATATATATATCATATAATGTACATATATATTGTATATGATCATTTAGTTATAATAATCAAGTTTATATAGACAAAATATTAAGTATGCATTGAATACTATTCAATATGTTCACTCAGATATATTAAACCTATAAGTCATATACTATAATTTATAATTAACATGTAAAATTATAATAATAAGTTATATTAATATATTACTAGATGATATATTATAAAGTAGATCGATGCTTAGTATAATAATAATAATAATATTATTAATAAAAATATTTTGAATATAATTAAAATCATTATAGAACCTACTAAGCATCGATCTAATTTATTATAAGTATAATGTTATGTTATTTGTAAATATAATAAGTATAAACATTATATGATGATGATAAGTCTTTAACTAACCAGTTATGTTCTATAACGGACGATTAATTTTCAATACCGCTGGTATATTTAAATTTCCACCAGTGTTATATTATCGGTAAATAACTGATCGTTTATTATTTTAATAATAGATTTGAATTGTTAACTTATAATAATAATGTTTAGTAATATATCTACATAAGAATCTATTCCACAAGTTAATACTATATCCATAAATGATATATTAAAAGTATTTTAAATTTAATTATTATTTATTTTTAAAATAATTTATCTGTCTATAATCATAAACTGTCCCACTATGACGTCACGATAATATTTGTTTCTTTATTTCGATTTTGAAAAATATGCCAAAATAGTACTTTTAAACTCATATTATGAATAAACTATAATTTTTTTTAATTTTATAACCTGACACGTATTAATAATTAATTAATATTAAATATATTATGATAAATCTATTTTCATGCATATTATGCTTTAATAAGTTATTACATATATTAATTTATGACTCTGGATATATTTTTTGATTTATTTTGGAAATATGACTGGATATTTCCCCCTATAACTTTAATTTTAAATTACTTAGATATTATTCAATATTATAATTATAACCTTATTAAATTTTAATATTTATATTTTATATATTTTATATTTTACTACTTGCAAACTTAAAATATAGTAAGATATTCCAGTATTACTTCATTATAGATAATTTATAAATATATATAAATGTATATATATATATATATATATATATATATTAAAATATCAAATAGGTTGAATGTGATACTTTATTGCATATATTAAAATATGAATACATATATTGTGTTCGATAATTATATCTAAAATATTGAATATCACACTACTATTTATTTGCAGAAGTTACATAAAATGCATAAAATGTTCGGTATCCATCTTAGAATTCGCTCCTATGAAAAAACAGAACCTCACCATTATGTGCCTTAACAGCTTATATGAAGACAGCGATATAACATTATGTCCAACAACGACACACGTATGCTCAATCGCCATCGAAATAACGAAAGATTTAAACAATATCGCTAAGTTATATAGTGATATTACATTCAGAAAGGTTTAATACCCCTGTATAATATATTAATATATTTATATCAAAAAATATATATATCGTAATTCTAATTAAATTATGGCATAACATAGGAAATATAAACGACATAAAATTAACCTTGGATATAATTCTACAATTTTCTTCAAATTTATTTATTGAAATAAGATTATATAATATGAAATTGTGTGACTGAAATTGATTGATATATCGCTGGATAGTTTTCCAGATGTACTCAATTCATAAATTGGTAATCCCAAAATGTCATGTTAGGCTTACCTCTCTATAATATATTTCGTACATGCCCATCTTACGATAAAGCATTATTGGTTATTTATAAAAAAAACATAGTCTATATGTGGAATCGGATGTGAATATATTAATAGACACAAGTATATACGATATGAATTCATTAGGAGTATCCCCTTCCTTATAAAAAGCTAATTTTTATGTACTATTCGATGACCTTGAGATATGTCAGTACATACTTGGTATTTATGAAAACCAGCCGATGATTTATCACCTCTCCTCTACAGAATAACAATATTTTAAGTGTGGCAGTTGAGGTTGGGTTTGCACATGGTGATCGTGACAAATCTTAAGATGAGAAGAGTATTACTAATTGGATGCTGCATTATTTTTCTCTATTTCGTTGCTTAGTCATATCTTCCTTTGGGAAAATTGATAAATATATCATAATACATACATATATATAAACGATGGGCTGATAATCATATGGACAATTAATATAAATCCATAAACTGAATGTATCATCAACTTTCCGTATTCATGTACCGAGGAAATGCCAATGTTATTATTCGAAAAAGCCTGATCATTACATAATATAGTTATTTTATATTAGAGGAAAGTAATTAAATATGGACAGTTCACGAATATGGATCGGATACTCTCGGTATCTCAGAAACCATAAATCCAACAAAAAAAATGTGTATTAAATAAAATATTCATAAATATATAAATAGTCTAAATAAGTATTTTTTAATATTACAAATAGTGCTGATATATCCATAATCTAAATGTATTATTACTTTTTTAAATTTATGAAAATAAAAATTCAAATTGAAACCTTCTCAAGAATATACAAATGTATTGATATAATATATTATACTATATTATTAAAAACCAAATAATTCTCAATATTATATACATAAGTGCTATATTTGTATCAAATAATTGTTAAGTATTAATATAATTTATAAGTATTTATATGTATTTAAATATTAATAAGTTATAAGCGTATATCTTTAGGTCATATAAATCCCTAATACGGACACTCTAGATGTGTTAATACCCACAATTGTGGGTAAGTTAACTTATAACCAATCATCGCGGAGCGTGTGAACTATTCTTATTTTCTTAAAAATGCATTATAATATTAATTACACCAATAAAAATAAATCTAATTTTTTTATTATATATATACTTAACTTGTAATATTTATAAAAAATAATAAGAAATAAATAAATTATTTTAATTACTAATAAAATTATATTAAATTATTCATAAAATTAATTATAAATAATATAATTGTAATTTATCTGATTGATTCATAAATAATATATAGTTATCTAGTGGTATATGGTGTCCGTATTATAAAATAGGGTGTCCGTATTCGGATATGGGCACCGAATACGAACACCCCCGTTATCTATGGAATTAAAAGATTAAATAATATTTTAAAATCACAATAATATCTATAATAATATAATATTAATATATTGTAATTTTTGAATGCAAATATTAAGTCATCAAATGTTATGGCCATTTATGTTAAAGGTTATGTATTAGGTTACTTTCCAATATTATTTTTTTATTTTTATTTGTAAGTTTGTGTTTATTATATTTTATTTAGTTTGGCTTAATACGATGATGAAGAGATCGAAATATTCAATTATAATAGTTAATAAATATTGTTATACCCTTCTGAGTTATATATATATATATGTATGTAATTAATATCTGATTTGTAATGTATCATTAACCATATATAAGTATTTACTATTATTACAATAGATAAACATAATACGAGAATGTATTCCGAAAACTAAAAAAAGAAATAATAGAGTAATATCTTATGGTAAGAGTTATGGTATTTATAAATTTAATAATTTAATCATATATTTAATTATCAATAATTTGTAATAATTATAATATATCATATATATTTATATATATATATATAACTTTTTGTATACAATATTTGGTAGAAATTTCATTCATAATATTAACAATTTTTAGATACATGATTTTTTGGTACACACTTTTGTATCCACCAATTAATGTATCACTTGTGGTATAAATCGTGAATTATTATGATATTATATCATTAATATATATGAACATATATTATATGTACGTATATTATTTATTAATAATATTAAAATCTAGAGAATAAGTTAGTTAACATAATGATTAAATTAATATTCTATATATATATTGGATACATACATTTAAATTAAATATATAGTATTATTTGACACATATTTATTTGTTGTTGATACATGTATATATTATATTACTTATAGATCATATATATAGATATAGGACTACCACTTTCAATGGCCACGTGTACATTAAGAACCACTATTCGAGCCCACCGAATAGAGATGGCCATATTCGTGGGCATCTCTATTTCACGGCATAATTACACCATTAAATATATGATTTCATTTTATGAAATTTCACAATCTTATAAATATTGACATACTTAACAATATATATATATTACATACATTTTATTTTATATAAAATAGTCACTAAAATTACACTTTAAAATATGGCGTATATATTTTCGTTATATACGTTTTTGGAATTTCGCCACTTTCAATGCCCACGTATAAAAGTCACTTTTTAGTCAAATATATGGATATATATTATATTTATGAAAATTTTTATTTATAAATCTGCATATTTTGTATATTTTAATATAAACATAAAGTGAATATTTTAAAATATATATTTTTAATTAATATATATATATATATTTATATATTATATCCTTATCCAAGGTATTATATATTATAAACATTTTGCTAACAATCTTTGTTAACATTAATAAATTATTGACCCCAATGACCTAATTATATTTAACGGATATTTAATACAAATTTCAATAATTTGTTTTAGTTATTATTAAATTAAGACATAATTACTTACATTATGAATAATGTTAGTATACTAAATATATCATGTATATTTATATAAATATATATATATATATATATATATATATACATAATTAAATAACTACTGTATCATGTTTATTAGATTAAAAGTCAATTTAAAATACAATTTAAATTGAATTTTAATAATAATTATTAAATATTATATTGACAAATATTATATTTAATATAATTATTATTATTATAATACGTATACAATTTTGAATTTAAAATATATATATTTAATTTAAAACTTTCATATGTATATCCTCAGATTTTAAAACATAATCATGCGATCTCTCTAAATAACTACAATTTCAGTTCAAAATAATTTTGAAAATATATTGCGTAATTGCGTATACATTTATATATTCATAATTATTATTAATACATACATAATTATAATTGTAATTATAATTATAATAATGATAATAATTACTATACAATTTTGAATTTAAATATACGATTTAATTAAAAATTCGAATATAATATTTATAATTATATATTCTATAATTTTGTGTTTTATATTTTTACAATATTATATTGAATATACTTTATTCAATAATATATTATATATTATATATTATATATATTATATATATATATATATATATATATATTTAATAATATAATTATCAAACAGAATAACTTAATTATCAGAGAACTATGTCGCAAATTTATTAATATATATGTTTACAATCAAAATATAGATAATATGAACATATACAATTTATAAACAATTTTGTAATCTATTTATATCAGTCACAATCACTATTATAGTTTTCACACGATTATATGTTTTAATATCTGCTATTATAAGTCTGATTCCTGAAAGTTATACAAAATAACTTATATCATATATCATATTTAGTAATATTATATTTTATAATCACCTTTAATATTTAAACTACATTAACTGTATACTACTAATATAAATAAATAGATGTAATAGTGATTAATATAATAACTAAGTTATAGCCGCAGAGATTAAAACATATAATCGCTTGAACTCTCTAAATAACGACAATTTCGGTTCAAAATATATCGAAAAATTGCGTATAAATTGTATATGTTTACAATTATTACTATAATATAATATATTATAAATATATATTTTAGAAATAAATATTTATATTTATTTAATATATGAATACAATTTAAATACATATTCCTAGAATATATATTTATAATAAATTATATTATATGTATGTAAGTAATATTATTTATGAACATATAAAATGTATAATTTCGCGATCTCTTTTGAACCGAAACTTTCTGTATTAATAAAGGGAAACCTGTGATCTCGTCCGCAATGTTAATTTAAATAATAATTTATAAATAGTAGAATTTACATTGCGCATGACATCACCAAACCATAATAAAATAACCTAAAATACTCCGCACGAGATCACAGGTTACCTTTATAGAGCTCGCACAATTAGAGTTTTATATATCTGCGTATCATATCTATAACTTAAGTATTACATTAATCGTTATTTATATGTGTATAACTATTAAATGTGATTATCGGGTGTAGGAACAACCGTTAAATTTACAAAATGTACAAGAACAACAGTAAAATTTCCTATATATTTCCAATATAGAGGATAGCATAATTTTAAGAACAAATTATAATTATATAAAATTAAAATACAAATAATAATCATCATTTATTAGATACACCAACTGATGACATGGAAGACGAAGAGTCACTTGAGGAATCTAGTTAGTTAATTAGATATGTAATGTTTAATATTAAATATTAAATTGCATAGAATTAATTGGTTATTATTTATAGCTCAATCTAGTATAATCATTGGTACCTAAGTTACCATAGACATTAAAATTGGGTATACTGCTATTTGTATAAATCTGCAATATATTTGTATTCACCATATGAAAAATCTAAATACAATAAGAATTCATTGAATTAGATATATTGATTCAAATATAATTCAGTGATATTCTTTATAATTTGTCAATTGATATGAAAAATATTTAAATATTAGTTGTAAATATCTAATTTTAATACAAATTTAATTGGAATTTTTCATATAGTAAATTACTTATATATTAATCTAAAATTGTGTAATTTCCATTTTATATTTTATAAGCTAATTATTTAATAAATTTATATTTAGTCAATAAATGAAAATATTATATAACTTAATTTTTTACTAGGTGTGGTACAATTATTATATAATATTATCTATACTTGTATAATTTTAATTTTATCATTTGGATTATTTTAATAGTTATTTCATACTTGTAAAGCAATTGCAAGTCATTATAGTAATGTAAGTGACTTTGAATTTTTATTGAAAATATTATGTACCAATACAAATATTACAAACAAAATGGCATTGTCATTAAAATTGGTGAACAAACTTTATATACAATAGCAGTATATCTAATTATAATATCTAGGAAGTTACCCAAATATATTACAAAAAGATTTTCATATAGTATTTTCATATGTAATTACTTTGAATATTAGTAAATAAATATGATTAATAAAGAAATAATATTGTTATTATACATTAACATCAAAGATTTTGCGAAGCAAAGATATAACACTCCCTATGCATGCAACGTAATTTAGTAATAGCCCCAACCGCTGCTAGCAGTAGTATCGAAATCACTGAAATATATTTAGGTTCGGCTCTGTTTGCATACAACAATGTTTTCATTGCTCTATTAAATTACATGCAATATAAATTAGCTTTTACTCACTAAATATATACGTATAGCATTTAAAACATACATATCATATTTGTTTGTTATATATTAGTAATGAACACTTAGTTGTCATCATATAAATATTAATTTAAAGCATATTATTTAACATTTTAAAAGTGTATAGTTAAATACGAATTTACATTATAAACAACACATAGTTCCTAAAAGTAACCCGCTATAGGTGGCACCAGGGTATTTTGTATACAAATTCGAATTACACGATTTCGCGTAAGTGTTATATCTTTCCTTCGGAAAATCTTTGTTAACATTTTAAATATTATTTATATACAAATAACATATTTTTATTATACATATTTTATAAAATTGATTTATTCATTTTTAACAATATAAATTATTATATAACAATTAAAATAATTTGAATTGTTTTTATAATAATAATTGAAATCATTAACGATACAATTAACATTTAGTTTATTATATGCATTGTTTTTTAATGTTTAAATAATTTTTAATCAGACCCATCAAATAATGTATAATAAACTATATACTCTAAATAAATCTATTTATATTTTATTAAGGGCATGTCACATACAGCCTTACATTGTATGTAGATAGATAGCAAATAATGGGTCTATAGAAAGCTATGCACACAGAATTCTATATATTGAATTTAGCTAATTTGTATTGTATTCTATTCAATAAATGTATATATATATATGCATACAAATTTCAATTATACATATACAAATTTAGAAAATATTCCCTTATAGGATTATTTATATATATGTTATTTATACAATGCCATACAAATTAGTATAATGCATTATAGTTTTTGAGAAAAACTCATTTATACACACATACCTAGAGTGAAATAATTATGAGAAAACAGTAGTTGAAGTTTGACAGTATGAAAATCAATTGATATTATAATCTATTTCAATTTATCATAGTAATTCACATATATACAATTATCTTTATAGTAATATAAATATTGTTATTTAATGAAATGTATATATTTATTTGTAAATTGGTAAGAACTACTATTATACATATTATGTATAAATAATACCATATTTATAAAATATGATATTATTGATATGTACAATTTTATTTCAGATATTCTTCTCTCTAATTGGACACTAATATCACATGATATAGGATTCATATAAAAATTATATAGAATAATTCAATGTAAACAATCTGGCTTTTATTTTTTTTTAAATCATCAATTTATAAGTTATAAAATATTATAATATAAAATACAATAGTCAGGGACAATCAATTAAATATTGATACATTTATTTTTGAATAGCATAGTTAAAAAACTACTTTTTATGATATTTCTAGATTGAATTCATGGCTAATATGTATACAGATACTATAAAACACTATTTATTAATATTATGGAATACAAAATAAATACAATTTATTTTTTTTATTATTTTGGACTGTGTGACAGTCCCCTTAAAGCTGCGTTCACATATAGCGACTTTGCTGCAAAGTCGCAGCAACTTTGCAGCAAAAATCACGACGAACAAAATCGCCAGGTGTGAATACCACGGCAAAATTTGCAACAAAAAACATTCACGTGCAAAATCACTGCAAAATCGCAGCAACTTTGCAGCAAAATGAATAGCAAACATGTTTGCTATATGTGCAAAATGTTGTCCAAACGTAAATACTTTTCTATAATTATTGATAAACAATAAATAAGCATTATTAAAAATTTCGGAAGAAATTAATAAAGTATAAAATATAATCTTGTTTTACGAGAGTCACATATGTTTATGGGATCCCGCGAATCGAGACTACTGTAATAAAATAATTAAAAACAAGCTGTTGCAGGAAATAGCACTGGATGTCTTTTATTTCTTTTTATATTAAAATATTCACTTAATAAATATTTTGTTATAATTTTTCTATTATTAATTTTATTATTATTATAATTTGAGTAATACTTATACTTATGAAATGCATTATAATTTAAAGAAAATTTAGATAAATTCATGTTATATTTAGACGACTATTATCTTTAAGTATAAACGTAACAAAGTATGTAAATCAAATTTTATAATAATAAAATATATTTATAATTGAAATAATAAATAATTGTATTATCGCAAGTGTAACGTTCAAAGTTCAAAGTTCGACAAAATCGTAGACGAAAATCTTAGGACGAAAATGTTTTCTAGGTGTGAACACTCCGGCGAAATCGCTGCGATTTTGCTGAGTATTTTTCTGCAAAATAATCTGCAAAATTCTATCTCGACGATTTTGCATGCAAAATCGATATATATGAACGCAGCTTAAGATATAAAATTGTATTTGTGTTTATAATATATATACAGTAAAACCTCTCTATAAGAAACTATTTTTTTTCAGTAATTTTTTTCTTATAGAGAGGTTTTCTTATAAAGAGGTTTTTACTTTTCCAATAATTTTGATAATAAAGATTGAGAAATATCATGTATCTTACATAGTTATTGATTGTTCAGTAAACCTTCATCAACTTCTCTAATTGTATTAGATTTAAACTGTATACTGTATTGTTTGCGCTTAAACATATGTTAACATATGTTAATAGATAATGACATTTTATTTGATTTACATTAGCAATTATAAATTATGAATCATCAATGATGATTCATCATTGATGAATATAATATAATGAATATTATAATAATCTATTATTTAACAATTAATTGTATAATATAATAAATTGTATCATCAATACATTGTATTAAGGATATTAAGGATACAATAACATTTATTAATTAATTTTAATAAATTTTAATAAATGTATGGATATACAATAACAATTATTAATTAATTTTATTTCATTTCGAACTATTTATGTAATATAAAATATTCGTAAGAAAAAAAAAATTTAATATAATAATTAATTTCTTAAATGTTATCAATATATATATTGTATACAATACTTCTATTTTTATATAATTATTTTTTATATTTCTTATATTTTGTATGCAATAAGTTTCTTATAAAGAGGTTTTACTTATATTTTTTTTATAAGATTTTCTTATAAAGTGGTTTTTTAATGTGGAAAAGGGTGAATTCCAACCAAATGTATTAACAATTTTCTTATGGAGAGGTTTTTCTTATAAAGAGGTTTCTTATAGAGAGGTTTTACTGTATATAGTTTGCAATATAATGATTCTTTAATAATATTTTAATTATCATTATTATAATCATAATAGATACAATTATTAAAATATTATACAAGGGCAATCAAATTCTATGTTTAAACTTGCATTTTTAGTAATAGTTGCAGTAGTAGTAGTAGTAGTAGTAGTAGTATTAGTGGTGGTAATTTTAATAAAATTAATGTAATTGTAATTATTTTATTGCATTACTGTGAATATTAAGGCCCGGAATTACATTGTTATATGTTTATATTTTTTATCAATACAATTATTTGATTACAGTTATTTTATCAATAATTATTTATTTTTAAAATGATGTATTTTATATCATTCAAAAGTAACTATTAGCACTGCAATTAAGCATTATAAACATATGCCTGTAAAAAAAACTGATGTGGAATATTTGAAATAATTAGTACATTTTAATATTTAGGAATGTATTAAGGATTTATAATATTACTTCACATAGTAAAAATATTGATATTTCATTCTGATTGCAAAAATTATTCATTTTTTAGTATACCCATTTTTTATAATATAGTACACAATAAAAATAATACTTTAGAAGCCTATATCTTAAAACTATTTTTTTCCATTTTTATCCTATTTCTAAAACTCCATAGCTTTGTTCCCTCCGATGAATCTTTATAACATTTTCAGAGTATATAGATAATACAATATTATGAAATTTGATAATATTATACAATTTCAGATGCAATTAAGTTTTTAAAACATGTAAACAAATATGTTTTATTATTTGTTCAGTAAAAATTTACCAGATCTACTTTTTATTATCTTATACTTGATATATGAGAATTTCAGGGGCCAAATGGTAATATAAATGAATTTTATTTACGTTATAAGAACTTATTTCTTTCACATTATCAAAATTTATCGGTATTCTAGTAGACCCATAAATTACCTATCTTTTACATGTAACGTCTGGCCTAAATAAAAATTAAAATACGTGACTATTAAAAAAAGTTTGAATTATCATTGCCTTGAAAGTGATTACAACTCATCAATACAATACACCCAATCTGACCGAATATGTCGGGGTTGTCATCCCCTATGGGGGTGTTATGCATCAAGGGTTGGTGTAATTGGGTGAAATCTTCTG